>CM046833.1:9700826-9708326 GCA_025618425.1 Heliocidaris tuberculata
TACAAGAAATTCTGTTCATCTCAACTACTGAGTATAGTACAGGAGGTCAACATCTGTATTAGATCGTGGAAGAAGGAACATGTATCCGTGATTTGGTGGCAAATTATGCCTTGTAGTAAGTAATAAATATATATTTTACGGAAATATTACATCAAAAGTTATTATTGGCATGAATTTGACCTTTTTGTTGGCGTGAACATCAAGATTGTGTCTGATGACTATGTAGCCTTGGGTTTTATTTATTTATTTATTTATTTATGTATTTATTTCTGATATTTATACAGGGTAGCACATTTTCACCAATAGTGGTGGTCTTCCATGAGGCCTGTTTGATAACAGAGATATCAAGTAACAATATAAATTCATTACAGCAACAAAACAAAACAAAACAAAATACAGAGGATATTTAAATATATGTATATATTATATGATATCCTCGTAATGAACAGAAATTTTCAAAAACGTATTCAATGATATTTTGGTGCATATTTCTAAAATCGTTGATATATATATATATATATATATATATATATATATATATATATATATATATATATAATTCTTTGGGTTTTTTTAATGAGATGAAAGGACAACTGTCAAATACTTTTGACAACCCCTGAAAATATAATAATGATATTATGAAAGCTCATAAACAAAGTAAAGAGATGATCTTGGATCAATAAAAATCCCCACTTGGCGATGCTTGGGATACCAAAAATGATATATACATATTTGCACAGAATATATTAAAAGATAGTATTGTTATTCAAAGAATACACGTTGGACGTTCATTTTGCAGCATAGTAGTTGAGTATGTACAGCATGAATACCAATGAAAGCACCAATAACTGTAATAAGTGGTGTCATTCATTCAGTTCAAAAGCTTCATGTCATCATGAGAGAAGTTTTGACCTCTCCATCCTTACAATTACTTGTCCAGCATCCGCCATGGCTGATACAGGATGCCAGAGCTGCCTTGCTGGTATGAAGGTCACCCGCCACCTTGGGTTACGTCATTCAGACCTCATTCCAGTCACTATGAGGATGCACACTGGTACTAACAGGAGGCATCAAGATCCTTGGAGCTGCCATCCTACGTTTTTCGGGCAAAGATTATCAGGGCTAGGTCCTTGAAACCAGGCAAATGACCTTATCACTGACAGTTCTTACAAGATCTTCCTCAGTAAAGAAGCCTGCATTGATTTCAGACTCATCTTCGAAAGCTTTACCACGATTGCATGATGCAACACAGGTACCACACCATCATTCTGGATACAACGGCAGCTCTACAGGAGGACCCAACTGTAACTTGCCATTGCCCCCGTCACCAACAGCCTCCACCTTCCCCGACAAAACCACCCTTCCCGGCTACTAAAGCTAATTGCCAGAAGCTGCAGCAATATCTGCTTGACTACTACAAGGCGAGCATTCAACAGATGTGAGCATCAAACCCTGCCTCTCATGGACAGCCCTCCCATTAAACTGATGGTACATGCGAACGCTTAGCCGATGGCACATCACACTCCACTACCAGTCCCGCTCTACTGACGTGATGCTGTGAACGTTGGGTTAGACCACGATGGCCAGTTGTGCGTCATCGAACCAGTTCCTGTCGGCGAACCTGTTACCTGGTGCATTGCTGTTAATCACAAGCCCCTCTTGAAGATCTTTGCTGACCGCACCCTGGAAGACATCCCTAACCCATGCTTGAGGAACTTGAAGGAAAAGACCCTCAGATACAGGTTCCGGATGATTCATGTTCCAGGTGTCAAGCATCGTGCCACAGACTGCCTCTCACGCCACCCAACTGGGGATCCTGTGCAAATGGTCCTCCCTGATGATGTGGCAGCCGTTGACTCTAACCCTGTCATCTTGACACACTCCTTAAAGGGTGACTAAAATAGAAAATTAATTGCCCATTTTTCGTAGGAAGGAGTCATCAGGAGCCCCAAAATATCTATCACACACTTTTTTATGCATTCAGTCGTATTTCATAATCATTTGAAAAGTACATTTTTGCTGATTTACACAGTCATAAGCCCCGCCCCTAAAAAAAAACCCATCGAAGCGACATCATGATCACGTGATCTGTGACTTACGAGAAGTAGGGGAAATATTCCACCAACCTATATACCGTGCGTGCCCGGGCCGGCCCGCAGGCCCCGGCAGGCCCAGCCCGGTGCCAAGCATGAAATTCACCGCATCAACCATTTGCATCGCATATTTTCGTGTGTTTAATTCATCACAATAACTTTGATTTTTGGACACAATTTCATCAATAATGCCAAATCGGTGTATAGTTGCGGGCTGTACCAAGACCCCTAAAGATGATGTACATGTAAGCCTACATCATTTTCCTAAAGATGAAAATCTACGGAAATTGTGGGTCGCAAAGGTATGCTCACGCGGGTAGAGTGGCAAAGGCCAAGTACAATTTGCAGTGATCACTTTTCTTCTCCAGCAGCTGCAGCAGCTTCAGCAGCTTCGGCCCCTTCCCCCGCGACCCCTTCACCATGCCCTGGCGCGTCTTCTGCGAGGGGTTCAAACATATATATATATATATATATATATATATGTATGGTCGAATTCCCCTTGCCACTGCACTTGAGCTTCTTCTCTTTGGCTCAAAAAAGTCCTCCAAATCGGACTCGCGATCACTATCCATCTCTCTAAGTTACTCGAAGAATTCAGCCAAAAAATTTAAGTCAGTACTACCGTAGTATGTAAAGCGAAGTAAAAAAAAAAAAAAGGCGAGAGTAAAAAACAAAAAAAACAAAAGCGTTCACCAGTCGCTTAGTACGAGGGGGAACATAGTTGCCGTACTAAAGATGTGTAGTACATTGCACAGACGCATAAAACGGCTGTGTACGCATTTAAGACCAATGCAAAACTATAGTTTGTCACAAAAAAAACACCCCAAAAACCGGATAATAATAATAATAATAATAAATAAATAAATAAATATAGAAAAGGCGTAAATATTCACTTTTGAATGATAAGCGCCAATAAACCACCCCCCCCAAAAAAAAAAAACAACAACAACTATCGTTCGGTAAGCTCAGATGGATGAGAACATTGTTCAAAGAAAAGTTAAAAACAAAAACAAAACAAGAGCTGTATATTTGGGCAAAAGTGTTCACTGATCTTGTAGAAAATATATTGATAATGATTATTCACTCCTAAGACTATACTGATTAATTTCCCTTTTTCATAAATTGTCCGTTGAACAGAGGGGTCAAATACCGCATTGTGTGTACAATGTTACATTGCTGCAGCCTGCAGATCTTGTGCCTCTTACTCTTCATCATCACTTGGGGGTGTGACGTCAATTAGCCAATCAGCTCGCGAGTTTTAAGGAACGGTCCCAAAACCTCTACTTTCCCCCCTTTTTCGCCAAAACGAGACATAATTTTGACAATCAATTGCCAGATTCGTGATTTGAATGGAAACATACATGGAAACAGCACCTTTTTTCTCTCTAATTTAGTCACCCTTTAACTCTCATGGCTGGCTTACACATCCTAGCCGCACATGTGGATGCCCTTGAGAACAGCGTCTTATCTTCTGCTGTATCCTCCTTGGGCTCCCCTAGCCTTCAGTCTACGTGGGACACGGTCCGTACTGCTACGACCAGTGACAGCACCATGCAGAACCTTGTTGACATTGTCGAATCTGGCATACCTAACGTGCAGCATGAGCTCCCAGAACCCTGCCACGAATACTTCCAGTTCCGGGATGGCCTACATACAGCTGATGGTGTGGTGCTTTACAAGGACCATGTCGTTATACCTCCATCTCTCAGGGAGAAGGTGTTAACCCATCTTCCTGCAGACCACCAAGGGGTCACCTCCATGACTGAAAGGGCTGAAGCATCTATTTTCTGACCTGGCATTACTCCTGCCATCACAGCCCTTTGTGCTAGGTGTAACCACTGCAATCGGATCGCCCCCTCGAGCCCTAGCGCACCACCCACCCCCTTGGCATCTCCAGCTTACCCATTCCAGTGCATTTGTGCAAACTTCTTCCACTAAAAAGCTTGCAACTACTTGGTAGTGACGACCGTTACTCTAACTGGCCGATTGTTGAGAGGTCTTCCCGTGGTGCAGATGGACTTATCACTTGTCTACGACGCATCTTTATCATCTTTGGTATCCCTGACAAATTGGCTTCCGATGGTGGCTATCGCTACACGACACTTTCTAAAGGACTGGGGTGTGCACCATCGCATTTCCTCTGTGGCTTCCCCCATAGCAACTGTCGTGCCGAAGTTGGCATGAAGACTGTGAAGCGTCTCATCATGGATAACACAAGCCTCACAGGTGTCCTTGACACTGATTCTTTCCAACGAGCCATACAGGAACACTCCAGACAGGGATACCAACCTCTCCCCGGCGATGTGCATCTTTGGTTGCCCAATTCGAGACTTCATTCCCATAGCTCCTGGCAGAGACAAAGCTCATGACATTTAGCGTGTGACCCTCGGAGCTCGGAAGGAGGCACTCAGAAACCGCCACATGAGAGGTGCTGAACGCTGGTCTAAACAAACTAAACGACTTCTGCCACTAATCTTAGGTGATCATGTCAGTATCCAGAACCAGACGAGGGTGCACCCCTTGAAATGGGATAAGACTGATGTTGTAGTGGAAGTCCGGCAATTTGACCAATACACCATACGGGTTGATGGCTCCGGGCATGTCACCCTTCTTATAGGAAGTTCCTGATGAAGTACATTCCTGTAAAGCGTACCAAACTATTATATTGTGGGGACAAGACCAGGCCCTTGGAGCCGGGGGTGCTGGGGGTGCTGCAGTACCCGCAGAGTTTTTTGAGCACCCCCTAGAAAGCTGATGATGCTGGGGGTGCTGTAGGGGGTGCTGGGGGTACTAGCCAGCAAAATGCTAATGACCCTTTTTTTTTTTTTTTTGCTTGTCAGAGATTTTTGGAGTTAAAAAGAGACACCAAAACGCTGAGGACCTTTGTTTTTTTTGTTTTTTTTTTTGCTTGCCAAGCAACTGCATACACCCCCCCCCCCCAAAAAAAAAAAAAAAATCTGCTCTCAGCACCCCCAGTAACAAAATCGTTCCCAGGGGCCTGGACAAGACCCTAAAACAGCTTGGTTACCATTTTGGGGGCCATATTGATCAGCTATTTCGGATTCACACCCACACAAAAGGATAATTACAAAATTATATCAGTGTGGTTATTCAGTTTGCAGCTGCAATTTAACCCTTACTGTACTGGGCTATTTCAAGCATCTCTCTGACTGAGGGGCTGAGGGGGGGGGGGGGGAGGCGCCTCGGAGCCCCCCCC
The DNA here is from genome assembly GCA_025618425.1 of Heliocidaris tuberculata. Lineage (NCBI taxonomy): Eukaryota > Metazoa > Echinodermata > Echinoidea > Camarodonta > Echinometridae > Heliocidaris > Heliocidaris tuberculata. The sequence continues at coordinate 9,706,137 of CM046833.1, forward strand.
CCCCTGATCACGGCCATGACATGACCGATCAACGCAACATTTTGCACGGCCCTTGAAAATCGCGCAAGGACCATGAACCCATCTTTATTTTTATGAAAAATCTTTATTTTTAAAATTCAATATTATAATTTATGCAAATTTATGCATAAATATACATTTCCACTGATTAGCAAGACAGTAAAGAAGGGGCTTGGAGATAACATTTTAATGCAAGAAGTTCTTTCTAAACCTTAAAAACATTATTACATAAGAAAAAAATTGAAAGTGATTTCAATTCTTATGTATTCTATTGTTCTACGAATTTCTTATGTATTTCTTTGTTTTTCACCTTTTACCTTTTCATTGTTTTTTACATTTAAGTCTGCTGTTTCAGAGTGTTATCTGAACCAATATTCAGTTAGAATAAATGATAATTACAGCTTAAAGAAGAAATTTTAGGTGATAAAGGAGAATCAAGAGGAAATGCAGTTTCCCTTTTGTTTTGTACACGAAATTCAGAAAATCTCCATTTTGGGGCTGACATGAGGTCACAAAAGGTCACGTGACTAAGTAACGGTATGACCGATTTTCGAAAACTTGGTGTCAAAAGATGCGCAAGATTTGAAAAAAAAAGTCAGAAATTGGCGTAGCGTAAAATGTAGGGGTTCGAAATGTGGGGCACCAAAATTGCATGGTAATGATGAAAATATAGAGGAATTATGCGTAATTTTTCAGCTTTAGCGACCATTTTGTTCGGCCATCTTGGATTTGCAAATATGCAATCGTTATTCTATGATTTGATGTAGCTAACTGGATTGCTCCCCCCTGAAAACATGGGGTTAGACACCACAATTACTTTTCTACGATGAAAAATTAAGGAATTACACATGTTTTAAGGTATTGGCGGCCATCTTGGACGCCATCTTGAAATTTATGCTTTTTCCATGGTCAGATTTTGGTAGATTTTTAGTATGTTATAAAACACATCAAATACTACAAAAAACAATTGAAAAACATTTTATTGCAATTTTTTTTTCTTTTTCTTTTCGTTTTTTTTTTTTTTTTTTTTTTTTTTGGGGGGGGGGGGCAAGGCCCTGTTTTCCATAAATGCACTCACCTAAATCTTGTGTCAGCACTGACAACAACGAATTGCATGACTTAGATACGTAAAAACATATATTTTAATCTTCCAGCCCGTTTGCTCAAAAAAAAAAAATAAATAAAAATAAAAAATTTATACTCTGGACTGTATCACTCTGGACTGTATCACTCTGTTCTTTAAAAGTTCACTTCATCCTTTTTTTACATTCAGACTTGTAGCCTATGAACAGCTGTTGTTTTAAAAGTTCAATTGTATCTCCTTGTTTGTTTTCATTTTTATCTTAAAATAAAACGTAACTTTTTTGTGACATCTTTCTAAATATGCTTGTCTTACGTTTATTTGTAAAGCGAAAATTATAACAGGGTACAAAGAAATATAGGCTACGACCCATGGAGCTGTGGGAGACTTTCACATGAATGATATTTAGGGCCATAACATGTGATATTTGGGTAAAAAGTGTGATAACTGTACCTATTGGGCAAATAGGTATGCTTTCGAGCAAAGCACCTCACCCCCCGAACATGGATTCTTTAAAAATATATAGATACGGCAAAGAGAAAATGTGCACACTAAAGATTAAAGGACTAGATCCAAATACTTTGTACACTCACCATCTTCATATTTTGTGCGGGATGGGGGGGGGGGGGGGGGGGGTTGCCCAGGGCTGATTGTCTGACCCCCCCCCCCCCGATTCGCCCCTGTCTAGCCATGAAGACATTTTAAAGAAGAAGGGTACAAATATACCTCTACTTTTTAAAGAAGAAATAATGATGTTAAAGAGGAAAAGAGAAAGAAGGAAAAAGAGATGTGAAAATTAAGGGAAAACCTGAAAGAGGCTGTCAAAACAAACCCACAAGGGTTTTTATACAGCAACCGAATTCCTATTTTTATTGTCAGTCTTTTAATGTTTTAATAATTGCATGCAATTTTAATGATTGTGTCTAAGCACACTATACTATATTACAGTTTTTGCATGTTAATGATACTGGTTTATATATGGAATTGAATAAAGATGAATTTAATAAAACTGAATTGAATTGAATTTAAAGCGTCGCTCGCTTCGCTCACTTGATTTCACTATCTTAACCACTGCTGGTTATATTAATATT